>HG992261.1:11405000-11415972 GCA_905220585.2 Nymphalis polychloros | reverse complement strand
CCTAACCTAACCTAACCTAACCTAACTAACTAACCTAACCTAACCTAACCTAACCTAACCTAACCTAACCTAACCTAACCTAACCTAACCTAACCTAACCTAACCTAACCTAACCTAACCTAACCTAACCTAACCTACTAACCTAACCTAACCTAACCTAACCTAACCTAACCTAACCTAACCTAACCTAACCTAACCTAACCTAACCTAACCTAACCTAACCTAACCTAACCTAACCTAACCTAACCTAACCTAACCTAACCTAACCTAACCTAACCTACCTAACCTAACCTAACCTAACCTAACCTAACCTAACCTAACCTAACCTAACCTAACCTAACCTAACCTAACCTAACCTAACCTAACCTAACCTAAACCTAACCTAACCTAACCTAACCTAACTAACCTAACCTAACCTAACCTAACCTAACCTAACCTAACCTAACCTAACCTAACCTAACCTAACCTAACCTAACCTAACCTAACCTAACCTAACCTAACCTAACCTAACCTAACCTAACCTAACCTAACCTAACCTAACCTAACCTAACCTAACCTAACCTAACCTAACCTAACCTAACCTAACCTAACCTAACCTAACCTAACCTAACCTAACCTAACCTAACCTAACCTAACCTAACCTAACCTAACCTAACCTAACCTAACCTAACCTAACCTAACCTAACCTAACCTAACCTAACCTAACCTAACCTAACCTAACCTAACCTAACCTAACCTAACCTAACCTAACCTAACCTAACCTAACCTAACCTAACCTAACCTAACCTAACCTAACCTAACCTAACCTAACCTAACCTAACCTAACCTAACCTAACCTAACCTAACCTAACCTAACCTAACTAACCTAACCTAACCTAACCTAACCTAACCTAACCTAACCTAACCTAACCTAACCTAACCTAACCTAACCTAACCTAACCTAACCTAACCTAACCTAACCTAACCTAACCTAACCTAACCTAACCTAACCTAACCTAACCTAACCTAACCTAACCTAACCTAACCTAACCTAACCTAACCTAACCTAACCTAACCTAACCTAACCTAACCTAACCTAACCTAACCTAACCTAACCTAACCTAACCTAACCTAACCTAACCTAACCTAACCTAACCTAACCTAACCTAACCTAACCTAACCTAACCTAACCTAACCTAACCTAACCTAACCTAACCTAACCTAACCTAACCTAACCTAACCTAACCTAACCTAACCTAACCTAACCTAACCTAACCTAACCTAACCTAACCTAACCTAACCTAACCTAACCTAACCTAACCTAACCTAACCTAACCTAACCTAACCTAACCTAACCTAACCTAACCTAACCTAACCTAACCTAACCTAACCTAACCTAACCTAACCTAACCTAACCTAACCTAACCTAACCTAACCTAACCTAACCTAACCTAACCTAACCTAACCTAACCTAACCTAACCTAACCTAACCTAACCTAACCTAACCTAACCTAACCTAACCTAACCTAACCTAACCTAACCTAACCTAACCTAACCTAACCTAACCTAACCTAACCTAACCTAACCTAACCTAACCTAACCTAACCTAACCTAACCTAACCTAACCTAACCTAACCTAACCTAACCTAACCTAACCTAACCTAACCTAACCTAACCTAACCTAACCTAACCTAACCTAACCTAACCTAACCTAACCTAACCTAACCTAACCTAACCTAACCTCACCTAACCTAACCTAACCTAACCTAACCTAACCTAACCTAACCTAACCTAACCTAACCTAACCTAACCTAACCTAACCTAACCTAACCTAACCTAACCTAACCTAACCTAACCTAACCTAACCTAACCTAACCTAACCTAACCTAACCTAACCTAACCTAACCTAACCTAACCTAACCTAACCTAACCTAACCTAACCTAACCTAACCTAACCTAACCTAACCTAACCTAATCTAACCTAACCTAACCTAACCTAACCTAACCTAACCTAACCTAACCTAACCTAACCTAACCTAACCTAACCTAACCTAACCTAACCTAACCTAACCTAACCTAACCTAACCTAACCTAACCTAACCTAACCTAACCTAACCTAACCTAACCTAACCTAACCTAACCTAACCTAACCTAACCTAACCTAACCTAACCTAACCTAACCTAACCTAACCTAACCTAACCTAACCTAACCTAACCTAACCTAACCTAACCTAACCTAACCTAACCTAACCTAACCTAACCTAACCTAACCTAACCTAACCTAACCTAACCTAACCTAACCTAACCTAACCTAACCTAACCTAACCTAACCTAACCTAACCTAACCTAACCTAACCTAACCTAACCTAACCTAACCTAACCTAACCTAACCTAACCTAACCTAACCTAACCTAACCTAACCTAACCTAACCTAACCTAACCTAACCTAACCTAACCTAACCTAACCTAACCTAACCTAACCTAACCTAACCTAACCTAACCTAACCTAACCTAACCTAACCTAACCTAACCTAACCTAACCTAACCTAACCTAACCTAACCTAACCTAACCTAACCTAACCTAACCTAACCTAACCTAACCTAACCTAACCTAACCTAACCTAACCTAACCTAACCTAACCTAACCTAACCTAACCTAACCTAACCTAACCTAACCTAACCTAACCTAACCTAACCTAACCTAACCTAACCTAACCTAACCTAACCTAACCTAACCTAACCTAACCTAACCTAACCTAACCTAACCTAACCTAACCTAACCTAACCTAACCTAACCTAACCTAACCTAACCTAACCTAACCTAACCTAACCTAACCTAACCTAACCTAACCTAACCTAACCTAACCTAACCTAACCTAACCTAACCTAACCTAACCTAACCTAACCTAACCTAACCTAACCTAACCTAACCTAACCTAACCTAACCTAACCTAACCTAACCTAACCTAACCTAACCTAACCTAACCTAACCTAACCTAACCTAACCTAACCTAACCTAACCTAACCTAACCTAACCTAACCTAACCTAACCTAACCTAACCTAACCTAACCTAACCTAACCTAACCTAACCTAACCTAACCTAACCTAACCTAACCTAACCTAACCTAACCTAACCTAACCTAACCTAACCTAACCTAACCTAACCTAACCTAACCTAACCTAACCTAACCTAACCTAACCTAACCTAACCTAACCTAACCTAACCTAACCTAACCTAACCTAACCTAACCTAACCTAACCTAACCTAACCTAACCTAACCTAACCTAACCTAACCTAACCTAACCTAACCTAACCTAACCTAACCTAACCTAACCTAACCTAACCTAACCTAACCTAACCTAACCTAACCTAACCTAACCTAACCTAACCTAACCTAACCTAACCTAACCTAACCTAACCTAACCTAACCTAACCTAACCTAACCTAACCTAACCTAACCTAACCTAACCTAACCTAACCTAACCTAACCTAACCTAACCTAACCTAACCTAACCTAACCTAACCTAACCTAACCTAACCTAACCTAACCTAACCTAACCTAACCTAACCTAACCTAACCTAACCTAACCTAACCTAACCTAACCTAACCTAACCTAACCTAACCTAACCTAACCTAACCTAACCTAACCTAACCTAACCTAACCTAACCTAACCTAACCTAACCTAACCTAACCTAACCTAACCTAACCTAACCTAACCTAACCTAACCTAACCTAACCTAACCTAACCTAACCTAACCTAACCTAACCTAACCTAACCTAACCTAACCTAACCTAACCTAACCTAACCTAACCTAACCTAACCTAACCTAACCTAACCTAACCTAACCTAACCTAACCTAACCTAACCTAACCTAACCTAACCTAACCTAACCTAACCTAACCTAACCTAACCTAACCTAACCTAACCTAACCTAACCTAACCTAACCTAACCTAACCTAACCTAACCTAACCTAACCTAACCTAACCTAACCTAACCTAACCTAACCTAACCTAACCTAACCTAACCTAACCTAACCTAACCTAACCTAACCTAACCTAACCTAACCTAACCTAACCTAACCTAACCTAACCTAACCTAACCTAACCTAACCTAACCTAACCTAACCTAACCTAACCTAACCTAACCTAACC
This sequence comes from Nymphalis polychloros, assembly GCA_905220585.2. Taxonomy (NCBI): domain Eukaryota; kingdom Metazoa; phylum Arthropoda; class Insecta; order Lepidoptera; family Nymphalidae; genus Nymphalis; species Nymphalis polychloros. Next base: position 11,411,836 of record HG992261.1, on the reverse strand, counting down.
TAACCTAACCTAACCTAACCTAACCTAACCTAACCTAACCTAACCTAACCTAACCTAACCTAACCTAACCTAACCTAACCTAACCTAACCTAACCTAACCTAACCTAACCTAACCTAACCTAACCTAACCTAACCTAACCTAACCTAACCTAACCTAACCTAACCTAACCTAACCTAACCTAACCTAACCTAACCTAACCTAACCTAACCTAACCTAACCTAACCTAACCTAACCTAACCTAACCTAACCTAACCTAACCTAACCTAACCTAACCTAACCTAACCTAACCTAACCTAACCTAACCTAACCTAACCTAACCTAACCTAACCTAACCTAACCTAACCTAACCTAACCTAACCTAACCTAACCTAACCTAACCTAACCTAACCTAACCTAACCTAACCTAACCTAACCTAACCTAACCTAACCTAACCTAACCTAACCTAACCTAACCTAACCTAACCTAACCTAACCTAACCTAACCTAACCTAACCTAACCTAACCTAACCTAACCTAACCTAACCTAACCTAACCTAACCTAACCTAACCTAACCTAACCTAACCTAACCTAACCTAACCTAACCTAACCTAACCTAACCTAACCTAACCTAACCTAACCTAACCTAACCTAACCTAACCTAACCTAACCTAACCTAACCTAACCTAACCTAACCTAACCTAACCTAACCTAACCTAACCTAACCTAACCTAACCTAACCTAACCTAACCTAACCTAACCTAACCTAACCTAACCTAACCTAACCTAACCTAACCTAACCTAACCTAACCTAACCTAACCTAACCTAACCTAACCTAACCTAACCTAACCTAACCTAACCTAACCTAACCTAACCTAACCTAACCTAACCTAACCTAACCTAACCTAACCTAACCTAACCTAACCTAACCTAACCTAACCTAACCTAACCTAACCTAACCTAACCTAACCTAACCTAACCTAACCTAACCTAACCTAACCTAACCTAACCTAACCTAACCTAACCTAACCTAACCTAACCTAACCTAACCTAACCTAACCTAACCTAACCTAACCTAACCTAACCTAACCTAACCTAACCTAACCTAACCTAACCTAACCTAACCTAACCTAACCTAACCTAACCTAACCTAACCTAACCTAACCTAACCTAACCTAACCTAACCTAACCTAACCTAACCTAACCTAACCTAACCTAACCTAACCTAACCTAACCTAACCTAACCTAACCTAACCTAACCTAACCTAACCTAACCTAACCTAACCTAACCTAACCTAACCTAACCTAACCTAACCTAACCTAACCTAACCTAACCTAACCTAACCTAACCTAACCTAACCTAACCTAACCTAACCTAACCTAACCTAACCTAACCTAACCTAACCTAACCTAACCTAACCTAACCTAACCTAACCTAACCTAACCTAACCTAACCTAACCTAACCTAACCTAACCTAACCTAACCTAACCTAACCTAACCTAACCTAACCTAACCTAACCTAACCTAACCTAACCTAACCTAACCTAACCTAACCTAACCTAACCTAACCTAACCTAACCTAACCTAACCTAACCTAACCTAACCTAACCTAACCTAACCTAACCTAACCTAACCTAACCTAACCTAACCTAACCTAACCTAACCTAACCTAACCTAACCTAACCTAACCTAACCTAACCTAACCTAACCTAACCTAACCTAACCTAACCTAACCTAACCTAACCTAACCTAACCTAACCTAACCTAACCTAACCTAACCTAACCTAACCTAACCTAACCTAACCTAACCTAACCTAACCTAACCTAACCTAACCTAACCTAACCTAACCTAACCTAACCTAACCTAACCTAACCTAACCTAACCTAACCTAACCTAACCTAACCTAACCTAACCTAACCTAACCTAACCTAACCTAACCTAACCTAACCTAACCTAACCTAACCTAACCTAACCTAACCTAACCTAACCTAACCTAACCTAACCTAACCTAACCTAACCTAACCTAACCTAACCTAACCTAACCTAACCTAACCTAACCTAACCTAACCTAACCTAACCTAACCTAACCTAACCTAACCTAACCTAACCTAACCTAACCTAACCTAACCTAACCTAACCTAACCTAACCTAACCTAACCTAACCTAACCTAACCTAACCTAACCTAACCTAACCTAACCTAACCTAACCTAACCTAACCTAACCTAACCTAACCTAACCTAACCTAACCTAACCTAACCTAACCTAACCTAACCTAACCTAACCTAACCTAACCTAACCTAACCTAACCTAACCTAACCTAACCTAACCTAACCTAACCTAACCTAACCTAACCTAACCTAACCTAACCTAACCTAACCTAACCTAACCTAACCTAACCTAACCTAACCTAACCTAACCTAACCTAACCTAACCTAACCTAACCTAACCTAACCTAACCTAACCTAACCTAACCTAACCTAACCTAACCTAACCTAACCTAACCTAACCTAACCTAACCTAACCTAACCTAACCTAACCTAACCTAACCTAACCTAACCTAACCTAACCTAACCTAACCTAACCTAACCTAACCTAACCTAACCTAACCTAACCTAACCTAACCTAACCTAACCTAACCTAACCTAACCTAACCTAACCTAACCTAACCTAACCTAACCTAACCTAACCTAACCTAACCTAACCTAACCTAACCTAACCTAACCTAACCTAACCTAACCTAACCTAACCTAACCTAACCTAACCTAACCTAACCTAACCTAACCTAACCTAACCTAACCTAACCTAACCTAACCTAACCTAACCTAACCTAACCTAACCTAACCTAACCTAACCTAACCTAACCTAACCTAACCTAACCTAACCTAACCTAACCTAACCTAACCTAACCTAACCTAACCTAACCTAACCTAACCTAACCTAACCTAACCTAACCTAACCTAACCTAACCTAACCTAACCTAACCTAACCTAACCTAACCTAACCTAACCTAACCTAACCTAACCTAACCTAACCTAACCTAACCTAACCTAACCTAACCTAACCTAACCTAACCTAACCTAACCTAACCTAACCTAACCTAACCTAACCTAACCTAACCTAACCTAACCTAACCTAACCTAACCTAACCTAACCTAACCTAACCTAACCTAACCTAACCTAACCTAACCTAACCTAACCTAACCTAACCTAACCTAACCTAACCTAACCTAACCTAACCTAACCTAACCTAACCTAACCTAACCTAACCTAACCTAACCTAACCTAACCTAACCTAACCTAACCTAACCTAACCTAACCTAACCTAACCTAACCTAACCTAACCTAACCTAACCTAACCTAACCTAACCTAACCTAACCTAACCTAACCTAACCTAACCTAACCTAACCTAACCTAACCTAACCTAACCTAACCTAACCTAACCTAACCTAACCTAACCTAACCTAACCTAACCTAACCTAACCTAACCTAACCTAACCTAACCTAACCTAACCTAACCTAACCTAACCTAACCTAACCTAACCTAACCTAACCTAACCTAACCTAACCTAACCTAACCTAACCTAACCTAACCTAACCTAACCTAACCTAACCTAACCTAACCTAACCTAACCTAACCTAACCTAACCTAACCTAACCTAACCTAACCTAACCTAACCTAACCTAACCTAACCTAACCTAACCTAACCTAACCTAACCTAACCTAACCTAACCTAACCTAACCTAACCTAACCTAACCTAACCTAACCTAACCTAACCTAACCTAACCTAACCTAACCTAACCTAACCTAACCTAACCTAACCTAACCTAACCTAACCTAACCTAACCTAACCTAACCTAACCTAACCTAACCTAACCTAACCTAACCTAACCTAACCTAACCTAACCTAACCTAACCTAACCTAACCTAACCTAACCTAACCTAACCTAACCTAACCTAACCTAACCTAACCTAACCTAACCTAACCTAACCTAACCTAACCTAACCTAACCTAACCTAACCTAACCTAACCTAACCTAACCTAACCTAACCTAACCTAACCTAACCTAACCTAACCTAACCTAACCTAACCTAACCTAACCTAACCTAACCTAACCTAACCTAACCTAACCTAACCTAACCTAACCTAACCTAACCTAACCTAACCTAACCTAACCTAACCTAACCTAACCTAACCTAACCTAACCTAACCTAACCTAACCTAACCTAACCTAACCTAACCTAACCTAACCTAACCTAACCTAACCTAACCTAACCTAACCTAACCTAACCTAACCTAACCTAACCTAACCTAACCTAACCTAACCTAACCTAACCTAACCTAACCTAACCTAACCTAACCTAACCTAACCTAACCTAACCTAACCTAACCTAACCTAACCTAACCTAACCTAACCTAACCTAACCTAACCTAACCTAACCTAACCTAACCTAACCTAACCTAACCTAACCTAACCTAACCTAACCTAACCTAACCTAACCTAACCTAACCTAACCTAACCTAACCTAACCTAACCTAACCTAACCTAACCTAACCTAACCTAACCTAACCTAACCTAACCTAACCTAACCTAACCTAACCTAACCTAACCTAACCTAACCTAACCTAACCTAACCTAACCTAACCTAACCTAACCTAACCTAACCTAACCTAACCTAACCTAACCTAACCTAACCTAACCTAACCTAACCTAACCTAACCTAACCTAACCTAACCTAACCTAACCTAACCTAACCTAACCTAACCTAACCTAACCTAACCTAACCTAACCTAACCTAACCTAACCTAACCTAACCTAACCTAACCTAACCTAACCTAACCTAACCTAACCTAACCTAACCTAACCTAACCTAACCTAACCTAACCTAACCTAACCTAACCTAACCTAACCTAACCTAACCTAACCTAACCTAACCTAACCTAACCTAACCTAACCTAACCTAACCTAACCTAACCTAACCTAACCTAACCTAACCTAACCTAACCTAACCTAACCTAACCTAACCTAACCTAACCTAACCTAACCTAACCTAACCTAACCTAACCTAACCTAACCTAACCTAACCTAACCTAACCTAACCTAACCTAACCTAACCTAACCTAACCTAACCTAACCTAACCTAACCTAACCTAACCTAACCTAACCTAACCTAACCTAACCTAACCTAACCTAACCTAACCTAACCTAACCTAACCTAACCTAACCTAACCTAACCTAACCTAACCTAACCTAACCTAACCTAACCTAACCTAACCTAACCTAACCTAACCTAACCTAACCTAACCTAACCTAACCTAACCTAACCTAACCTAACCTAACCTAACCTAACCTAACCTAACCTAACCTAACCTAACCTAACCTAACCTAACCTAACCTAACCTAACCTAACCTAACCTAACCTAACCTAACCTAACCTAACCTAACCTAACCTAACCTAACCTAACCTAACCTAACCTAACCTAACCTAACCTAACCTAACCTAACCTAACCTAACCTAACCTAACCTAACCTAACCTAACCTAACCTAACCTAACCTAACCTAACCTAACCTAACCTAACCTAACCTAACCTAACCTAACCTAACCTAACCTAACCTAACCTAACCTAACCTAACCTAACCTAACCTAACCTAACCTAACCTAACCTAACCTAACCTAACCTAACCTAACCTAACCTAACCTAACCTAACCTAACCTAACCTAACCTAACCTAACCTAACCTAACCTAACCTAACCTAACCTAACCTAACCTAACCTAACCTAACCTAACCTAACCTAACCTAACCTAACCTAACCTAACCTAACCTAACCTAACCTAACCTAACCTAACCTAACCTAACCTAACCTAACCTAACCTAACCTAACCTAACCTAACCTAACCTAACCTAACCTAACCTAACCTAACCTAACCTAACCTAACCTAACCTAACCTAACCTAACCTAACCTAACCTAACCTAACCTAACCTAACCTAACCTAACCTAACCTAACCTAACCTAACCTAACCTAACCTAACCTAACCTAACCTAACCTAACCTAACCTAACCTAACCTAACCTAACCTAACCTAACCTAACCTAACCTAACCTAACCTAACCTAACCTAACCTAACCTAACCTAACCTAACCTAACCTAACCTAACCTAACCTAACCTAACCTAACCTAACCTAACCTAACCTAACCTAACCTAACCTAACCTAACCTAACCTAACCTAACCTAACCTAACCTAACCTAACCTAACCTAACCTAACCTAACCTAACCTAACCTAACCTAACCTAACCTAACCTAACCTAACCTAACCTAACCTAACCTAACCTAACCTAACCTAACCTAACCTAACCTAACCTAACCTAACCTAACCTAACCTAACCTAACCTAACCTAACCTAACCTAACCTAACCTAACCTAACCTAACCTAACCTAACCTAACCTAACCTAACCTAACCTAACCTAACCTAACCTAACCTAACCTAACCTAACCTAACCTAACCTAACCTAACCTAACCTAACCTAACCTAACCTAACCTAACCTAACCTAACCTAACCTAACCTAACCTAACCTAACCTAACCTAACCTAACCTAACCTAACCTAACCTAACCTAACCTAACCTAACCTAACCTAACCTAACCTAACCTAACCTAACCTAACCTAACCTAACCTAACCTAACCTAACCTAACCTAACCTAACCTAACCTAACCTAACCTAACCTAACCTAACCTAACCTAACCTAACCTAACCTAACCTAACCTAACCTAACCTAACCTAACCTAACCTAACCTAACCTAACCTAACCTAACCTAACCTAACCTAACCTAACCTAACCTAACCT
>HG992261.1:11377500-11402500 GCA_905220585.2 Nymphalis polychloros | reverse complement strand
CGAAGCAGCCGTGCCCGGTCATGAGCTGCGTCAGGTGGTACGTGAGTGGGCCGTGCTTACGCTCGACCCACTCCTTCAACACTGGTCGAATGGCCGCTACGAGTTCCGCACTCGCTCCCGGAACTCGTAGCCTTTCCGCCCATTCTACAATGAGGTTCTCGCGGGCCTCTTCTCGCCACTGCCGGACCTCCCGAGGGTGGGGCCGGTTCCCCTCTGCTCTTGCTCCCTTGACCCGCCAGTAGGACACTCGAGTAGATCTCGGCCTCGAGGTCCCATGGCGGGCTTCCGGAAAGCAAGGTGGCCGCCGTGTAAGACACCGTGCGGTACGCCCGAGCCGCCCTGAGCGCCATGGCCCGCTGCGGACGTCGCAGCGAGGCCACGTTTCGGGCACTCAGAGCGTCCGCCCATATCGGCGCTCCATAGAGCGCCATCGAACGCACCACGCCGGTGTACAGGCGCCTGCAGAGGGAACCCGGCCCCCCGACGTTGGGCAGCAATCGTCCGAGCGCTCCGGCTGCAGCCACCAGTCTTGGGGCCAAGCGCCGGAAGTGCTCCTCGAACTTCCACCTGCCATCGAGGACGAGTCCTAGGTACTTCATCGTCGACCCGATGGATGGAAGTTCCGCCGACGACGATCGCTAACCCCCGAGGTGGGGCATTCCGAGGCCCATGAAAGACTAGGGCCTCGGATTTGTGCAAGGCCACCTCGAGGCCCAGCGCGCGGATGCGGTGGACCGCGTGAGCCACACCCGCCGTGGCCAGATAGGCCGCCTCCCGGTGGTTGCTGCCGCGGGCCGACACGAGGGTGTCGTCAGCGTAGCAGGTGACGCTGACCCCCCGCAACGTGGCCCCCGCGCAGCACCCAATCGTAACCGATGTTCCACAGGAGTGGCCCTAAGACCGAGCCCTGTGGAACACCGCACGTCACGACCCTCCTGCTCGAACCATCCCTCGTCGGGTAGACGATCGCTCGACCCACGAAATAGTCGGCGATGGTTCGACGCAGGTAGGCCGGGACACCGTGGTAATTTAGGCCCTCCTGAATGACCTCCCAAGGCAGGGTGTTGAAGGCGTTGGAGATATCCAGCGACACTGCCATCAACACCCCACCCCGAGAAACCTCCTCCTCCGCGAGCTGCCTCACCCTGGCGACCGCGTCCAGCGTCGAGCGGCCGGGGCGAAATCCGAACTGCCATTCGCTAAGGCCCGGCTCCATGCTGCCGACGAGACGGGCTGCAAGTACGCGCTCAAAGAGCTTGCTCGTCTCGTCGAGCAGCACGATTGGGCGGTAGGCCGACGGCTGATCGGGCGCTCGTCCCTCCTTGCGGATGAGAACGAGCCTTCCCGTTTTCCACCGATCGGGGAATCTGCCTTGAGCCAGGCACTCAGAAAATAGACGCCGGACGCTCCCGCCGATCTCCTCCAGCGCAATCGCCAGGGCGCGTCCCGGAATACCGTCAGGCCCTGGGGCTGTCCTTTTCGAACGTAACTTCAGGACAGCCGCACACAACTCTGCCTCGGTAACCGGGTACGCCTGATCCGCCATCTGTTCATCCTCGTGATCCGTCGTCGGTACCATCGGCGGTACGAAAGCTCCACGCTCGGGAAAGAGCTCCTGGATGATCCGCTCCACGAGCTGCGGCTGGAGACTGCTGGTGAGCGGGGGAGTCCAGGGTCGGAGCTTCTGCCTCACGACCCGGTACGGTCTCCCCCACGGATCCCCCTCGAGAGTGGCCAGCCACTCCTCCCACGCCGCCTCTTTGGCCTGAGCTATGGCCTTCTTCAGTGTGATACAGGCGGACCTGTAGGCGGCGTAGAGGACTTCCTCCGATGCGTGGTCGCGGACTCGCCTCCTCCTGCACCGAGTGTACCGACGACGGGCGGCGACGCAAGCTCTCCTCAGCTGCCGGAGTTCGGGTTGCCACCAGTAGACGCGGCGACGTGGGGTCTGAGGCTTGACTCTCGGCATCGCCACATCGCAAATGCGGAACAGGGCGGCACCGAGTTGGTCAGCCTCTCGGTCGACCTGGGCAACCGGATCGGAACCGGCGCCCCAGGCCTCCACGATGGCCGCCTCTTTTGCCAACTGGCTATCGAGACGGCCCAGACTCCACCGCGGACCTTCTGACCGCTCAACAGCGGGCTGGACGACGGGAACCGCGGAGACATCAAATCGGATGTACCGATGATCGGAAAGTGTCTCCACACCCGTCTCCACCCTCCAGTCTCGAACACGGCGGGCCAGGGCGTTGGACGCGAACGTAATGTCGACGATCGATTCGCCCTGTAGCCGCACGCACGTGTTCTCCGACCCACTGTTGATCACCGCGAGACCAGTAGCAACTGCCCACTCCTCGAGAGCCTCGCCCCTGGCATCCGTCGCAGGGGAACCCCAAGCCGTGGATTTGGCATTGAAGTCCCCCGCAACTATCACCGTGCTGGGTGATACCTGCCCAACCAGAGCCCCGACCTCGACTAGCTGTTGTTCAAAGTCGGCGAGACTCCGATTGGGAGAGGCGTAGACTCCCACAACCGCAAGATCGCCCACGACGGCGAGGACGCACCCTCTGCCCCTGGCTACACCCTCGATGGACGGGGAGCCAGCGACGGCAGGGGCGACGATGGCCACTACCCCATCGTGGTCGGAGACCCAATCGTCCCGGGAGGGAACGAAGTAGGGCTCCGATACCACCGCAACGCCGATTTGCCACTCTGCCATGCTTTGGACTAGGAGGTCCTGAGCCCTGGCAGAGTGGTTTATGTTGGCCTGGAGACAACGCAGAGCCATCAGTGCGCGGTCTCCATTGGCTCCACCCTGGGGCCTGCAGCGCTACCCTGCTGCGGCGCTCTGCCCTTCTGCGGCGCTGCCCGTTTGCTGCCGCCCTGGCAGCCCTTGGATCCGACCGCATGGGCTGCTGGCTTACCGGCCGCAGAACACACTACACATTTTGCCACCGGGGCAGCACATTCCCGTGCCTTGTGGTCGGGTTGACCGCAGCGGAAGCACAGACGGCTGCGGTCGACACCCCTATCACATTTTGCCCCTACGTGGCCCCCCTCCAGGCACCTGTAGCAGCGCTGAGGTCTCGGCTCGAGCAGCGTTACCCGTGCCGAGACCCATCCCACCTTTATACGGCCAGCCTCCACCACCTTTTTTGCGGCCGCCACCGGACAGCTAATCCAGAGGGAGCCACAGCCACTGGAGCCCCGGGCAATAGCCCCCGGCCTTATAGCTCCCGCGGAGCAGCCCCCAGCTTCGGCCACCGCAGCCACCACCTCCTCCGCCGTGACGGAATCGTCCAGGTCCATGACCCTTAGCTCGACACACTTGGTCGGCCTATGGACCTGGACGTCGTCCGGGTTGAGGACCTCCCGTAGTTTGCAGGCAAGGGCGTCCGCCGCCTTCTCCGCGTCATTTGTGCCCGGTGGAACCTCCAGGATACGTGCCCCCGTGGCCGCCGCCCTGAAGCGCACCGCAGTCAAGCCGACCTCGCTCAGCTTGATGCGGCTCTTCGCTTGTGTCAGGACGTTCTCGTACCGGAGGCCTTTCTCCTCTGCACCGGGCTTCAAGGTGATTGTAATCACCGCGGAGCGAGGAGTACGGAGTTTCCTTTTCGGAGGGGCCTTTTTGGTCGTCGTCAATGCACTGGTCACCTTTTTGGTCGCTGGGTTAGACCGAACGACGGCACTCCATGTTTTCGCTCCAGCTTGGCCTGGCTCCGCGGGTGGCGGAGGGGCACTATTTGTCGCCGCTGTTGCTGCCGCTTCTTGGGCAGCCATGCTTGGGCGGTTTGCCCGCCTGCGTTTTTTCCGCTGGGCTGCCTCGTTCACGTTCGTGGGACGAGGGGCGTTCCCTACTCCAGCGGAGGGCGACACACTTATAACGCCCGCATCTGCGGCCGTAGCCTGCGCCGCGTTGCGGTCGGCGGCCAGCGGAGGTCGCAGCCGAGGCTCCGGAAGAAGGCGGCGCTCGATGCCCTCCATCCGCGCGTTCAGCATATTAGCGAACTGCTCGCGGTTGGAGCGCAGCGCCTCCTCCAAGATTCGCTGAAAGTGCGTATCTTCCCTCGCGGCTGGCTGTGTGCGCAACTGGGCCACTTCCCGGCGCAGCTCGGCCAACTGGCCCGAAAGCTGCGCGTTGGCCGCTTCAAGCCGGGCTACCTCCTCCGTCATCGTAAGGGCCCTCAGGTCAGCCACCGCTCCTTTTATGGTGTCCGCGGCGGTTTTAAGGGCCCTGACGAAGGTGCCTTTCAAGTTGCCCGACTTGTTGGCCACCTGTATCACCACGTCCAGCGCCTCTTGAACCGCCGCGTCCAGAGCGGCGGACGTCCTCGGCACTTCCTCGGCTGTTGTCGGGTGGCGGCTCCTGGAGCGGGCCGTCCTCTCCTCGACCGCCACCTGGGCCGCTTCGTTGAAGGCAGCCAGCGCTTCTTCTGCTTGGAGGCTGCCTTCCTTGGCTTTAACGAGCTCCGCCTGTGACTTTCCCAGCCCAACATATCTGCCGTGGGTGGGCGGTCGGCCACGTCCCCTCTTGCTAACGGGCTTCAGCAACCTGCTGGCTGAGGATTCAGAGTTAGCGCTTTGTATGCTCGCGTCACTCTCGCCCGAGCCCGAGCATTCATCCTCAGCGCGGGTCCGCTTCTCGCCCCTCCGCCGCATTTGTATTTCGACCGATAGTGTCTCCATGCTGCAGCCCGACGAGTCCGACTCGGAGAGTCGTTCAGGTCGGGCAGCTTGTCCTTTAAACACGCCAGGGTCCAAGGCTTCAGCGCGCGCCATCGGGGCGCCCGCCTCCACCGCCAAATCGTCAGATACCGAATCCACCGTCTGCATTGTGCAGACCGACGAGTCCGACTCGGAGAGTCGTTCACGTCGGCCAGCAAGTCCTTTAAGTACGCCTGGGTCATTGGTTTTGGCGCACGCCATCGGAGCGCGCACCTCCACCGCTATATTTTCGATTCCTCCATCGTTTTTTGTTTTTGTTTTTGATTTTTCCATATTTAGTCCCACGATTATGGGGGAAATAAACAGTCCACCAAGGCAGTGCCCCCTGTACCTTGGTAACCCTATTACACCGTGAGGTCGGGCGGTATCACGGGATCTCTAAGCTAATGTTTTTTATTGAGGTTGGCTCCTCTTGGCCCGGCCGGTTAAGGCAAGGCCCTCGGTCCCACCACGGGCTGCGAGACATGATCCACAACACCCGGATGGGGAAACGAGTTTGAGAGGCGGTGACAAAAGTCTTGTTTACTCAGAGTCGACACCGAAACTGAGCAAACCCGCCTCTCCCGCCGCTGGCCTCCGGAAGCCCAAAAAGACCCCGAAGACCCAGCAACTAAGCTATTTACAACAAATACAAATACATAAAACGAACAATAACACCATAACATAAAACAAAGAACTCTCCTCAAATTGCCACGAAGCCGCTCACACAGTCCACTCTGCTAAACAGAGAAGTACCAGGAGCGACCCGTGGCATAACCGTCGTGTCAGTCTTAGCCGTGGTCGACAGGCACTCCGAGAAAAAACCTAACCTAACCTAACCTAATCTAACCTAACCTAACCTTTTTCTTTCATGCGGAATGCCTGTCGACCCCGTTGCCCAGGGTGCACCACGTGGAGGTGACTGACTTGCACCCCAACCTAACCTAACCTAACCTAACCTAACCTAACCTAACCTAACCTAACCTAACCTAACCTAACCTAACCTAACCTAACCTAACCTAACCTTTTTTTTTTTTTTTTTTTTTTTTTTGACGCTGGGAAAACGCATGACGCGTTTCCCCCCGCGGGAACAGTGGGGGGGGTATGTGGGACTCGCCGTATGTCCAAGGCACCGAGTGTGCCCCGGTCATCGGAATACCCACTAAAAACCCAGCGGTACCCTTCCCGTCTTAACGGGAGCGCCACGGGATCGCTTGCGCATGCTACCGTGACGCTCCGACGGCCGGCCCGCCTATGCGGGCCTCCATTCACTAGGGAGGAATCCCAGGGTACTGGGAACCCCCCTAGTCCCGGCGGCGCCTATTGTGGCGGGGGGAGAAGGTGCGCAAAGCGCCGCTTTCTTCTCCCCAGTCTTCTGCGGCGGAGCGGGTCCGCAGCGGCATCTTCCTCCCGCTCCCGCTCCGCGGCCTCCTTCTGCGACATCACACTTTCGCAGAAGGAGACCATCTCTGACCAGCACCTCTCGCTTCCGAGCATCGCGTTGATGATGCTCGGTAAGGAGAGGTCTCCGCCAACAACCGCCGCCAGGGAATGCCTCTGGGGCCCCCACGCGGCACACTCCGTCAGGGTGTGATGCGCCGTGTCGAATGGCGCACCACACTCGTGGCAGGAGGGTGACACCTCCCGCCGCGCTATCTCGTGCAGGTACTTACCGAAGCATCCGTGTCCGGTAAGCACCTGCGTCAGCCTGAACGAGAGCGTGCCTCGTTTCCTTCGGACCCAGCGACTCAAGTGGGGACGTACCGCCTCCACTGTCGCCAGGCCCGCCGTGGGGGACCCGAGGTCCTCCTCCCATCGGGCGATCAGGGCCTGCTGGGCTAGAGCCCTGATCCGCCCGACTTCCGCCGACCCTGGACGGTCGCCGCGTTCCCTCGCCTCGGCCCGGAAGCGGTACACCTCCGCGAGCACTTCCGCCTGGAGCTCCCAGGGCGGGTCGCCCGCGAGGAGGGTCGCCGCTGTCCACGACACCGTACGATAACCCCTTATCGCCCTCACCGCTATGACCCTCTGCGGTTTTCGCAGAAGGGCCCGGTTGGAAGCGGTGAGTGCGTCCACCCAAATCGGGGCACCGTACAGTGCCATCGACCTCACTACGCCGGCATAGAGGCGCCGGCATAGCGATCCCGGTCCTCCCACGTTGGGTAGGAGGCGGCCTAAGGCGGCGGCGGCATTGACGAGCTTCGGGCCGAGCTGCACGAAATGCTGCCCGAAGCTCCAACGCCCGTCCAGGATCAGGCCCAGATACTTCATCTGGGCCCGCACCTCGATCACCGTCCCGTGGACGGTGATACTCGCCCCTCGTGGGGGGCCCCTCCGCGGACCGTGGAAGAGGAGGGCCTCCGTTTTGGATATGGAGACCCTCAGGCCCAGAACCTAACCTAACCTAACCTAACCTAACCTAACCTAACCTAACCTAACCTAACCTAACCTAACCTAACCTAACCTAACCTAACCTAACCTAACCTAACCTAACCTAACCTAACCTAACCTAACCTAACCTAACCTAACCTAACCTAACCTAACCTAACCTAACCTAACCTAACCTAACCTAACCTAACCTAACCTAACCTAACCTAACCTAACCTAACCTAACCTAACCTAACCTAACCTAACCTAACCTAACCCAGTCCCCTCCCGTCTCTTGTGGTGAACGCACGGCTCCCGAGTCGCTCCGCATCATTTTTAACAAAGTTAAAATTACGTAAATTCATAAAAGTGGAAAAAAGTGCACCGATTTCGCTGAAAGTGGTACCAAAAGTTGCGTCTCAGTGAGTGCTATAAAGTGAGTGCCTTAAGGATCACTGATTCCCTCTGAAAAGAGGGAAAAAACAGGAAAAACCGGAATTAAGGTAAATTCGCTCCACTTATTTGAGAACGCCGCCTAAACGAGATCGGTGACATACCACTTTTATTATATCATAATAAAGGTCTCGTAAGCCCGCGTCTTTTGAGCCCTCTTCCAGATTTTTAACGCAAAAATTCTGGAAGTTAGGGCCAAAAAAACATTTCGAGCACGTGGCTCTAATTTCGGAACCGAGATAGGTACATAAGAGTGGTATAGGTCTATCGATCGGCCCCGACGAGACAAGGGTTTTGGTGGTTTTAGTTCCCGGATCGGATAATTTTCGGGGGAGTTATCCCCTGAAAACTGAAAAGGGGCTAAAACCAAAAACTTCAAACTCGATTTAAAAATCGGGACGATCGGTGACCCCCACTAAAATTTATTAAAATCAGTAGATAATATTATAAATTAGATAAATACTAAATTTCACAAATTTTTAACCTGTAGTTTTTAAGTTATAAATTTTTTAAGAGAAATAGACTTACACGAGGTCCCCCTTCTGGGGGCCTGGTAAATAATTTAGTATTTTTAAAAAATAGCCCGTAATTAAAAAAGGTAAATCCCGTTTAGTTTTTTAAAAAATAATCATTTTTCGATTTTTTAGCAATATTTTTATGTTTAAATTGTAATTATTTTAAAAAATTTTTTAATAGTTCATTCTAAAAATTTTTGAATAGTGCGACTGGATAGGGCTTTAAAAACCCTATCCAACGATACCAAACTCTGTGTGCCTGGGACATCCGGTTCCGGAATAAACACGAAATATAAATTTAGGTATAAAGCGGCGGCCATCTTGGAAATATTCAAGCCGCTATAACTTTACAATTAATAGGCCGATTGACGCGGGACTTTGGACCCACAGGGTGGGGGATCGAAACCTATCCCCCTGAGAGGTGTGTGAGAGGTGTAATTTGCGACTCTATTTTCTTGCAGTGCAGGGTAGAGCCGCACTAGGCATTAGCCTGGACCCGTCGCACACCCCTGTGGGATTGGAATTGATTGAGATATCGCGGTTGTAAGATTGGTCGGCCATATTGGCCGCCATCTTGGAAAACTTAAACCGTCGATATCTCGGGAGCGGAGCACCGTAGAGCGGTGCGGTTTTCGCCACTACGTTATTCATTGGAAAGGCCACATAGACGAGTAGATAAAGATTGAAATTTTGAAATTTTCAAAATTTTTAAATTTTTTTTTTTTTTTTTATTTTTTAAAAAAATTTTTTTTGAACTTTTATTTTAAAATTTAAATTTAAAATTGTGACCTTGGGGTACAATATATACCCCAACTAGAAATAGGCTTTTTCTTCGATTGTGGCTTATACACCCAGACTAAAATTTATAGAAAAATTGTAAATTGCTATATTCTCTTATTTTAAATATTATAGAGACAAGGATATATTCCATATTATTATAATATTTAGTTTACTAAGACTGGGAGTACTACGGAAGGGGATTTTTAAATTGACAAATTTAAATTAAATAGTTAATAGGTTATTGACTGTGGTGCTTTACACACCCAGTTTTTATTTTTTGACAAATTCATTTTATTTAGAAATTAGGAAAAATTGACTGTGGTGCTTGAAGCACCCAGCTTTTATTTACTGACAAATTTTATTATTATAGACACTAGGGTACCTTACATACCCTATTAATTAGGATAAGTAAAAAATTTTACAAAATATTTTAAACTTTTAAAATTATTGTATTAGGGATTTTAATTTATCTTAAATTATTAAAGAAGAACTAGGAAGAATCAGTTAAGTATCAATACAGAACAAATTTCACACCATAAATAATAGCAATAGAATAGAGGACAAGAGAAGATTTTTCAGTAAAAATCATCAGATTGTCCTCTAACAATACAAAGTCATAACAGTAAAATCAAAACACATTCCATAGACTTAGTCAACTAATAACTATATAATTATATATAATTATTAAAATTACCATATTGTTTGTATTGAACTTATTACCCTAGTATAAATAGCTTACTTTATTATAATTATTAATTGTTAAAAAAGATATTAGAATTATTAATTGTAAAAAAGATTTTAGATAATCCCTAATTTAATTTAATTATTTGACTAATTGTTTTAACTAAATTATTATTTTATTACTTAGTTAAAAATTTTAAATTGTACGACTGTTAGGAACCCCTATACAGTTCCTAACTATTAGTAATAATAATATATATAAAGGCCGCAAAATGTCCCTGAAAACAGCAAGATTGTCACAGAATAAAAATGTTGCTGAAATAAAGATCATCTCGAATAGCGAAATACTAGCTGAGAAAGAGGATAAAAAGCAGAATATCCTGAGGAGAGTAAAAAAGCCCTTGATCGGGAACCAGAGTAGAGAGATTATCACTGAAATCTCTAAGTTGCCGGCGAGGGCCAATGAGCTCTTTCAGGAGGCAAAAACTCAGCTAGAGCAATCTGGAAATATAAAAACGCAAATTAAAGAAATAGTAATAGCGAACTTGGGTGAACTATATCAAATCGTTCTAAAAATCAATGAAGTAAGAGAACTAACGCAGAAAGAGTTAGAAAATATCGAATCTCGGACAGGAAATGGAAAGGGAAAAGAAATCAATGAAGAAAATAATAATCAACAACAAAAAATTTTAAAGCACATAGAGAACCAAACGAGAATAGCCGAGGAAACAAAAAAGGAAATAGAAGATATAAAATTCCAGGTGCAGCAGATTAGCGGTAATAGTCTTGTAAAAGAGAATATCACATACGCTGCCAAGGCGGCAACCCCCTGTGTGGCGAGCCGGCCTCAGCCTGTCCACTCTTTGATAATTTCATCGGACGACGCAGTGGATACGTCGGATGATGTAGTCAAAAAAATAAGACAAGCCGTAGACGCAAGAACATCGGGCGTCAGGGTGGACAGACTGAGGAAGGTGCGCGACCAAAAGGTTGTGTTGGGCTGCAGAGAAAGAGGTGAATTTGAAAGAGTGTCGAAAATGCTGGCAGGTTCCAAGTTGAAAATAGAAGAGAGACGTGGAAGGGATCCTCTTATTATATTACGGAACCTGCTAGCATATAACACTGATGACGACATCCTGCGGTCCTTAAGAACCCAGAATGGTAAGGTCATCGAACACATACCGGAGACAGAGTATCGGGCCGTGATCAGATACAAGATGCGCGCGAGGAACCAACTTGAAAACCATGTGGTGATGCAGGTGTCACCGGCCCTCTGGAGAGCACTAATAGATGCAGGGAGGATTCACATCGACCTCCAGAGGGTACCGGTGGAGGACCGCTCACCGCTGGTACAGTGTTCAAGGTGCCTTGAGTTTGGTCACGGGCGGAGAAACTGTAAAGCCGAAAAGGACCTGTGTAGCCACTGCGCAGGTCCCCACCTCCGGAAAGACTGCCCGGATCGGTTAGCGGGGAGCTCGCCGACCTGTATCAACTGCCAGCGAGGAAATTTAATAAAAACAGACCACGACAGCTTCAATGAGGAGTGTCCGGTAAGACGGAAGTGGGACTGGCTGGCTAGGTCGAGCGTGGCTTACTGCTGAGACGAGGAGGGCAGCCAAATTCAAGAGAAGACAGCCAAAAATTGTGTAGCGTTTGTGCAAGCTAATCTGCAGCGGAAAAGACTGGCCATGCATGAACTTATTCTGGAGGCGAAGAGTAGGAAGATTGGCGTAGCTCTCGTCCAGGAGCCGTACGTGGGAGCAGGCGGTGAAGTAGCCCAGAAATCCGGGTATAGGGTGGTACAGTGCACCCGGAGTAGGTCGAAGCCGGTCAAGTCGGCTATACTAATTTTGGATGAAGAAATTGATATTATCGGCCATCCAAAATTAACAGATGAGAACCTAGCAGTCGCGACACTCAACACCGACTTGGGTAAAATAGTAGTGGTTTCGATCTACTTTGAGGGCACTGAACCTATAGAGCCATACCTGGACCGACTCAGGACGGTAGTAGGGCAAATTGGAGCCGACGCCGTCCTGATAGGGGGCGACGGAAATGCCTGGAGCCATTGGTGGGGCAGTGAGAGCGAAGACCACAGGGGAGAGGCCCTAGCTAGTGTAGTGGACGAGATGGGGCTCCACATATTAAATGAGGGAGATGTGCCCACATTCTACACAGTTAGGAATGGAGTCGTGTTCAAAAGCCGAGTAGACGTGACCGCCTGCAGTCCCAATATAATGCCATATATTAGGGACTGGGAAGTGGACACAGGGTTTACTAGTTCGGACCACAATTCAATAACATTTAAATTTATTAAAAAAATAAAACTTAGAAACAAAATCAAAAAAACAACAAGGAAATATAATACAAGAAAAGCTAACTGGGATAAATTTAAGGAAGTATTTAGAAGAAAACTATTGGAAGAAAATTTAAATACAGAAAAAATAAACAAAACTAAAACAAGTGAAGAAATAGAAGAAATAGCAAACTCAATAACAAGCCTAATAGATTATTCATGTCAGGAATCAATCCCAAAAATCAAAAACAATTCAAAAATCTACATACCTTGGTGGTCCGAACAATTGGAGATGCTGAAGAACACGATGACAACACTAAAGAGAAGAATCCCCTGCGCGGCGCAGACTCGACGGGCCCACGTGGTCGGGGAATACCTGAAAGCTAAAACAGAATACGAGAATGAAGCCGAAAATGCACAAAATGAGAGTTGGAGGAAGTTTTGTGGAACTCAAGACCGTGAAACTTTTTGGGAGGGGGTTTACAGGGTCATTCGTAAAACCGAAACTAGGAAAGATGACCAGCTATTAATTGATAATGAGATAGTGCTGAGCCCCGAAGGATCGGTCGAACTTTTGGCCCAAACCTTCTTCCCAAAAGATGACACAGGATCCGATATGAGCATCCACAAAATAACCAGGCAAAGAGCAGAGGCGATCAGACTCGAGGAAAGCACAGAACGCGACAGGGACCCCCCGTTCACTAGCCAAGAGCTCACTCACGTAGCGAGATCGTTTAGTCACAAAAAGGCTCCTGGTGAGGATGGCTTTACAGCCGACATCTGTATGGCGGCTATCCAAACGGCCGAGGAAGAAATTCTGGGACTGTTTAATAGGTGCCTCAGCCTATCGTATTTTCCAGTACTGTGGAAAGAGGCGACAGTAGTAGTCTTACGGAAACCCGGCAAGGAGAGTTACTCGACGCCAAAATCCTATAGACCGATTGGGCTACTGTCAATACTCGGGAAGATACTGGAGAAGATGATAGTCAGGAGGTTAAGATGGCACCTATTACCTAAGAGCAGCCCCAGACAATATGGCTTTGTGCCGAGGCGGAGCACGGAGGACGCCCTCTATGACCTAGTGCAGCATGTCAAGACCACCATACGACAAAAGAAGATCTGCTTATTGGTATCACTGGACATAGAGGGTGCTTTCGACAGCGCCTGGTGGCCTGCCATACTAGGAAGATTGGCGGATTATGGCTGTCCGAAAAACCTCCAGAAAATAATGGCCAGTTACCTGGAAAATAGAAGCGTCATAATGAGATATGCTGGGGCAGAGACCGAAATTCCGACGACTAAGGGGTGCATCCAGGGCTCTATAAGCGGACCCACTCTGTGGAATGTGTTACTTAACCCGCTGTTGGAGGAGGTGGACAGCGGAGACGTACACATCCAGGCGTTCGCTGACGACATTGTCCTGGTGTTCTCTGATAACACGGGAGAGGAGCTGCAGGGCAGGGCGAATGCGGTGTTGAGCCGTGTGTACGAGTGGGGAGTCGAAAACAAGCTGAAGTTTGCGCCGCATAAGACCTCGGCCATGGTTTTAACCAGGAAACTTAAATACGACGCCCCACGGATACGCATGGCGGGAGCTGCAATCGACCTTGTCCAAGAAATTAAAATATTAGGCCTTATCTTGGACTATAAACTTACTTTTAATAGTCACATAAAGTATATTTGCAGAAAAGCAGCTCAACTATACAAGCCCCTGGCTAGAACAGCCAAATTAAACTGGGGACTTAGCCCTGGGATCATTAGGACAATGTACGTAGCAGTCATCGAACCTATCATAATGTACGCGGCCGGTGCATGGGCACCGGCCGCCGATAAAATAACTGCGAAGAAGCAGTTAAACAGCATACAGAGGGGGTTCGCACAAAAGATAGGTAAGACATACCGAACAGTGTCGCTCAATGCGGCGCTGGTTATTACGGGGCTCCTTCCTCTAGATATGAGGATCAAAGAGGGAGCAGCCATATACGAGGCAAAGAGGGGGAAGCCACAGGATGAACTGAAGGGCAGAGAGGTGGAAAGGCGGAACAACGTCCACGAACTCAGTCATCCTGCAAAAGAGGCTTCGATAACATATACTCCCTTCAACGGTGTATGTCAGAGCCCTGATGATATGCAGGCAGAGGAACTGATGGTCTTCACTGACGGTAGCAAGATAGACGAACACGTAGGAGCGGCATTGACGTGCTGGCGAGACGGGAGGGAGATTGTCAAAAGGAAATACAGTCTGGCCCCCTTCTGCTCGGTCTACCAGGCGGAAATGCTCGCCCTCAAAAAAGCCGTGGAAATCGTGGACAAACTTGCAGACCGTCAGGCGAGGATCATCAGCGACTCTGAATCGGCACTGCAGACGCTGGTGGACCCGGACACCCAAAACAAGATGGCCATGGAAATCAGGAAAAAGATAAGTGACCTGGCCAGAACAGGAAAGCGAATTACGCTTTACTGGGTTAAGGCCCACGTGGGTGTATGGGGAAACGAGCGAGCAGATGAGTTGGCGAAGGAAGCTGCGCTGAAGAGCAAGACTGCAGTAGACTATGACAAATGCCCCGTGTCGACAATTAAAAGAATAATTAGAAGAAGAACGATAAAGGCTTGGGAAGACAGATATCTGAAAGAAGAGACTGCATCTACGACGAAGATCTTCTTCCCAAGCGCAGAAAAAGCATTTGGCATAACCAAAAAAATCAAAATTACACCTATTTTGGCACAAGCACTGACGGGACACGGGGGATTTGGACAATATCTCTGCAGGTTCAGATGCAAGGACAATCCAGCATGCGCATGCGACGACGCCAGCGAGGAGACAATAATGCACCTGCTTACGGAATGCCCCAGACATCTCATGGCGAGATTTGATGTGGAGGCCCAATTGAATCGCGATATTACTCCAGACGAGATCAGCAACATTATGGAAGACGGAGATAAACGGCAGAAATTCCTGGAATTCTGCGAGTATGTGACGAAGAAGAGCATCGAGCGAAACAAGACTGTATGACGCATTGAATCAAGTCGACAGAAGATTGTATTTTGTATGTTTGTAATTGTATAATTGTATTTGTAAAAAAAAAAAAAAAAAAGAAAGAGCAAAAAAAAAAAAAAAAAAAAAAAAAAAAAAAGGCAATAAATACATGAGAGAAAAAAAAAAGACAGAAAGAAAGAAAGAAAAAAAAAAAAAAAAAAAAAAAAAAAAGATGGACATAAAGTAAAAAAGGTCTCCGACCACTATATCGGAGGAGAGAGCGGCCGGTGCTTCACCTATAGTGAAGCACCACAAAAAAAAAAAAAAAAACCTAACCTAACCTAACCTAACCTAACCTAACCTAACCTAACCTAACCTAACCTAACCTAACCTAACCTAACCTAACCTAACCTAACCTAACCTAACCTAACCTAACCTAACCTAACCTAACCTAACCTAACCTAACCTAACCTAACCTAACCTAACCTAACCTAACCTAACCTAACCTAACCTAACCTAACCTAACCTAACCTAACCTAACCTAACCTAACCTAACCTAACCTAACCTAACCTAACCTAACCTAACCTAACCTAACCTAACCTAACCTAACCTAACCTAACCTAACCTAACCTAACCTAACCTAACCTAACCTAACCTAACCTAACCTAACCTAACCTAACCTAACCTAACCTAACCTAACCTAACCTAACCTAACCTAACCTAACCTAACCTAACCTTTTTTTTTTTTTTTTTTTTTTTTTTTTTTTTTAACGAGGGGAAATGCATTTACGCATTGGTCGCCCGGTCCCGGGACCGGAACGGAAAATGTGGGACTCACGGGGAAAGAAAAATTCCCTGCCCGGAGCTGAAGGCTCCGTCCTACCCACTAAAACCACCTCGTAAATTCGTCTCGCGCAAGACGGCGGGGCTACGGGAACGCTGTTGGCTTGCAACCGCGACCCCGCCAGCGGTCGTCGCTGCTAGGCGACCCGACTCTAAAGTACGCTAAGGCGCACTTTCCTACTCTGCCTCAGCAGACTCCCTCGAGTCCATTACTGGAGGCCGGGCGTCTTTCGACGACGCCCCACGATTGGTCAGAACCGACCACACCACATCACGGCGGCGGCAGCGTTCGCCTTGCGAAGGCTCGCCGTCGGCGACCTGGTCTCCTACGACGCTGCGGGAGCGAGTCGGGATCGTCCTCCCGCTCTCGCTCCGCCGTCTCCTTTTGCGACATTACGGCGTCGCTAAACGTACAAACAGCCGACCAGGCCTCTTTGTTTCCGGCCATTCTCTCGATGATGGCCGGAAGCGACACGTCCCCTCCTATAGCCGTGGATAGGACCGCGCGAGGCTCCGCCCAAGCTGGGCACTCTGCGCGCGTGTGTTCGGCCGTATCCACGGCTCCGTTGCCACAGTGGTGGCACAACGTCGATGGTTCCCTGCCCACCACCTCGCACAGGTACTTGGCAAAGCACCCGTGCCCGGTCAAGAGCTGCGCGAGGTGATAGGTGGATGGGCCGTGCTTGCGCTCGACCCACTCCTGTAGAACAGGCCGAATGGCCTCCACGAGTTCCCGACTAGTACCCGGGACACCCAGTCTCTCCGACCATTTGGAGAAGAGACTTTGGCGGGCCTCTTCGCGCCATTGGCGAACCTCACGAGGGTGTGGCCGGTTCTCCTCTGCTGTCGCTGCCTTGACCCTCCAGTAGACGCTCGAATTGGCCTCGGCCTCGAGGTCCCATGGCGGGCTTCCGGCGAGCAGACACGCTGCGGTGTACGACACCGTGCGGTACGCACGAGCCGCTCTGAGCGCTATAATCCGCTGCGGACGTCGCAACGAGGCGACGTTTCGGGCGCTCAGTGCGTCCGCCCATATCGGCGCCCCGTAGAGCGCCATCGAGCGAACGACACCGGCGTACAAGCGCCTGCAGGTGCCTCCTGGGCCCCCGACGTTCGGAAGGATCGACCCCAGCGCTCCGGCTGCGGCCACCAACCTCGGGGCCAAGCACCTGAAGTGCTCTTCGAAATTCCACCTACCGTCGAGAACGAGTCCGAGATATCTCATCGTCGACCCGACGGTTATGGAAATTCCGCCCACTGTGATGGTTGCCCCCGGTGGTGGCCCGTTCCGTGGCCCGTGGAATACGAGTGCCTCGGACTTGTGCAGGGCAACCTCTAGACCCAAAGCGCGGATGCGGTGCACGACGTGTGCCACACCCGCCGTAGCGAGATAGGCCGCCTCTCGATAGGAGCGGCCACGGGCCGACACGAGGGTGTCGTCAGCGTAGCACGTTACGCTGACCCCCCGCAAGGTGGCCCCGCGCAGCACCCAGTCGTACCCTATGTTCCACAAGAGCGGCCCTAGGACCGACCCCTGCGGAACACCGCACGACAACGTCTTCCTACCCCAGCCCTCCCTCGTCGGGTAGGCCACCGCTCTGCCCGAAAAATAGTCGGCCACGGTACGCCTCAAGTAGCTCGGGACATTGTGAAAGCGCAATGCCTCCAAAACTACTTCCCAGGGTAGGGTGTTGAAGGCATTGGATATATCCAATGACACTGCAATCACGACCCCACCCCGAGAGACCTCCTCCTCTGCCAGGTCCCGTACCCTGGCGATCGCGTCTAGTGTAGAACGGCCAGGTCGAAAACCATACTGCCGCTCGTTAAGGCCCGGCTCCATGCTACCCACGAGACGGGTAGCGAGCACACGCTCGAATAGCTTGCTCGTCTCGTCGAGCAACACTATCGGGCGGTAGGCCGAAGGCTGATCGGGCGGGCGCCCTTCTTTACGGATCAGAACGAGTCTGCCCGTTTTCCACCGTTGCGGAAACCTACCCTGAGCGAAGCACGCGGTGAAGAGGTGCCGAATGCTGTCGCTCATCTCGTCCAACGCGATCGCCAAGGCGCGCCCCGGGATGCCATCTGGCCCCGGGGCTGTCCTCTTCGACCGGAGTTTCAGGGCGGCCGCCTGTAACTCCGTCTCAGTGACCGGAGTCACCTGATCCTCGAACTCGCGAGGTCCGGTGATGGGCGCCATGGCCGGCGGCGTGAATTCTCCCCTTTCTGGAAAGAGTGTGTCCACTACAGTCTCCAGGAGTAACGGCTGGAGACTGCTGGTTAGCGGCGGAGCCCAGGGTCGGAGCTTTTGCCGTACGACACGGTACGGTCTCCCCCACGGGTCTCTTTCGAGCGTCGCCAGCCATTCCCCCCACGCCACCTCTTTGGCCTGGGCTATGGCCTTCTGCAGCGTTTGGCAGGCGGCCCTGTAGGCGGCGTAAAAGACGCCTTCCGCGTCATGGTCGCGGACCCTTCTCCTCCTGCACCGACTGTACCGTCGGCGCGCTGCCACGCAAGCTTTGCGCAGCTGGCGGAGTTCTGGGCGCCACCAGTACAACCGTCGGCGCGGCGTGAACGGTTTTGCCCGCGGCATCGCCGCATCGCAAATGCGAGACAGGGCGGCGCCGATTTCGTCGGCCTCTGTGTCGACTCGGACTACCGGGTCGGAACCGGCCCCCCAGGCTTCTACGATGGCCGCCTCTTTCGCCAGCTGGCTGTCGAGACGGCCCAGGCACCAACGCGGTCCGTCCAGCCGTCCAGCAGCGGGCGGAGCGTCCCCAGTAGGAGAGACGGGAAACGCAGAGACACCGAACCGGATGTACCGGTGGTCGGACAGGGTCTCCACGCGCGTCTCCACTCTCCAATCGTGAACACGGCGGGCCAGGGCGTTGGACGCGAACGTGATGTCCACGATCGATTCGCCCTGCCACCGCACGCACGTGCTCTCCGACCCACTGTTGAGGACTACGAGTCCCAGTGATGTGGCCCACTCCACCAAAACCTCACCTCGTGCATCAGTCGCTGGGGAACCCCAAGCCGTTGATTTGGCGTTGAAATCCCCCGCGACCAACACAGAGGTGGGCGATATTTGCCCAACCAGAGCCCCGACCTCGACCAGCATTCGCTCGAACTCGGCGAGACTCCGATTGGGCGAGGCGTAGACGCCGACGACCGCCACACCGCCGACGACGGCCAGAACGTACCCCCTACCCTTCGCAACGCCCTCGATGGCCGGGGAGCCGGCCACAGCGGGGGCGACGATGGCCACCACTCGGTCGTGATCGGATACCCAATCGTCCCGCGAGGGAACGAAGTAGGGCTCCGAAACCACCGCCACGTTAATTTGCCACTCTGCCATGCTTTGGACTAGAAGGTCCTGAGCCCTCGCAGAGTGGTTAACGTTGGCTTGGAGACAATGTAAGGCCATCACTATGCGGTCTCCATTGTCTCCACCTGTGCCCGTGAGGACGCGGCTGCGGGGCCGTTCGTCCTCACTTTACCTTTTTTCGGTGCCACGCGAGCTTTCCCGCTCTGGCACCCTTTGCTGCCAACGGCATGAGCCGCTGGCTTACCAGCCGCTGCGCAGGCGACGCAATTTGCGTCGGCGGCTGAGCACTCGCGTGCCTTGTGATCGGGCTGACCACAACGGAAGCACAGCCGGCTGCGATCCACGCCCCTGTCACACTTGACCCCCATGTGACCCCCCTCGAGACACCGGAAGCAGCGGAGCGGTCTGGGCTCGAGCAGTAACACTCGTGCCGAGACCCACCCGACCCTAATCCGACCAGCCTCCACTACCTTTTTGGCTGCCGCTACTGGGCAGCTCAACCAGAGCGAGCCAGAGCCACTCGGGCCCCGAGCAATAGCTCCCGGTCTGATCGCTCCGACAGAGCAGCCTCCGTCTGCGGCGACCGCTGCGACGACTTCCTCCGCCGTGACCGAGTCGTCCAATTCCATCACCCTAAGCTCCGCACACTTAGTCGGTCGATTGACCTGGACGACATCCGGGCTGAGGACCTCGCGGAGCCTGCCCGCTAGGGCATCTGCCGCCTTATCTGCCTCCTTAGTGCCCGGCGGTATCTCGAGGATCCGGGCCCCCGTGGCTGCCATACGGAATCGCACCGTAGTTAATCCTACCTCTCTCAGGTTTATTTGGCTCTTAGCTTGAGCCAAAACCTGCTCGTACTTTACGCCCCTCTCCTCAGCCTCGGGCTTTAACTTTAAAGTTATAACCTCAGTGCGAGGAGGTCGGAGCTTTTTCCCGCTCTTGGACTTTTGAGATTCCTTAGGAATCTGCTTTTTCGCCGCAGCGGCCGATTTGCCGGCCGCCTTTTTGGACTCCTTTGTAGGAGTCCGCTTCGCCGCCGCCACCGATTTGCTGGCTGTCTTTTGGGATTTTCTCCCAACGACAGCGCTCCACGGAATCGGTGCGGCTTCTGTCTCCGCGGATGACGAGGGAGCATTCCCTCGACTCGTCGCCGCTTCTTGGGCAGCCAAGTTCGGGCGTCTCGCCCGCTTCGGCTTGGCCACCTCTACGACGGCTGGAGCGTCTTTGGCTTTCGAAGCCTGCTCCGCTCTCTTGTCGGCGGCCAGCGAAGGTCGCAGACGAGGTTCTGGAAGGAGGCGGCCTTCTATACCCTCGAAGCGAGCGTTCAGCATTACGCTGAACTGCTCGCGGTTAGCGCGCAGCGCCTCCTCCATGACCTTTTGGAGGTCAGATGCGGCCACGCTGCTCGCAGCAGGCTGTTGCCGCATCTGGGCGACCTCTCGGCGGAGTTCGGCCAATTGGCCCGAAAGTTGCGCATTGGCTACTTCCAGGCGGGCGACCTCCTCCGTGACGGTAAGGGCCCTCAGATCGGCCACCGCACCTTTAATGGTGTCAGCGGCCGTCTTAAGGGCCCGAACGAAGGTGCCTTTTAGGTTGCTCGACTTGTCGGCAACCTGCACCACTACGTTGATCGCCTCCTGGACTGTTGCATCCAGTCCAGCAGACGTCTGCGGCACGTCTTCGATCCCACAACGGTTTCTAAGACGTGCCGCCCTCTCTTCGATGGCCACCTTGGCCTTGGCACTGTAGGCAGCGAGCGCATCCTCCGCCTGGAAGCGCTGCTCCTTTGCCTTCTCTTCGTTGAAGCCAACGTAGTGCCCAGTAGTGGTCGGTCGACCACGCCCCCTTTTGGAAGATGGCTTCAGCCATCTACCGACCGATGCCTCCGAGCCGCAGTCTCTAGACTGCGCGCTCGCATCGCTGTCGGAGCCCGAGAAGCTCTCTCTAGGGAGAGATCGCTTCTCCCCTTTCCGTCTAGTCCTATCCGTCGAGCAGGCGACGCTGGCGACCGACGAGTCGGACTCAGAGAGTCGTTCCAGTCGGACAACCAGCTCCTTTTTAACGCCAAGGTCGTGGGTTTCTGCGCGCGCCATCGGGGCGCCCGCATCAACCGCCATTTCGTCGGTGTCCAAATCTAAGGCAAAATCGGTATTGTTAGAATTCAATGACATAATTGATCCCACGAGTAAGGGGGAAATAAAAAGTCCACCAAGGCAGTGCCCCCTGTACCCTGGTAACCCTATTACACCGTGAGGTCGGGCGGTATCACGGGATCTCTAACCTAATGTTTTTTAATGAGGTTGGCTCCTCTTGGCCCGGCCGGTTAAGGCGAGGCCCTCGGTCCCACCACAGGCTGCGAGACATGATCCACAACACCCGGATGGGGAAACGAGTTTGAGTGGCGGTGACAATAGTCTTGCTTACTCAGAGTCGACGCCGAAACTGAGCAAACCCGCCTCTCCCTACCTATTGTCTACGGCAGCCCAAAAGGACCCCGAAGACCCAGCAACCAATAAAGTCGCCGTGTGCGTCACGTGACCCAAAACGCGGGTCCCTCCGAAATGTAGATAAAGAAATATATATATCTATTCTCCCCCCCTCGCGGCGCCCACTTGTAAAGAAGTGGGCGCAGAATCTCGTTCCCAAAATCGGGAAACGAGATCACCGCCGCGTCAGTCGTTAGCCGTTGTCGACAGCACTCCGGAAAAACATCGAAGCTGTAATGCTTATCGACCCCGTTGCCCAGGGTGCACCACGTGGAGGTGACTGACCTGCCCCCCAACCTAACCTAACCTAACCTAACCTAACCTAACCTAACCTAACCTAACCTAACCTAACCTAACCTAACCTAACCTAACCTAACCTAACCTAACCTAACCTAACCTAACCTAACCTAACCTAACCTAACCTAACCTAACCTAACCTAACCTAACCTAACCTAACCTAACCTAACCTAACCTAACCTAACCTAACCTAACCTAACCTAACCTAACCTAACCTAACCTAACCTAACCTAACCTAACCTAACCTAACCTAACCTAACCTAACCTAACCTAACCTAACCTAACCTAACCTAACCTAACCTAACCTAACCTAACCTAACCTAACCTAACCTAACCTAACCTAACCTAACCTAACCTAACCTAACCTAACCTAACCTAACCTAACCTAACCTAACCTAACCTAACCTAACCTAACCTAGTCCCCTCCCGTCTCTTGTGGTGAACGCACGGCTCCCGAGTCGCTCCGCATCATTTTAAACAAAGTTATATTTACGTAAATTCATAAAAGTGGAAAAAAGTGCACCGATTTCGCTGAAAGTGGTACCAAAAGTTGCGTCTCAGTGAGTGCTATAAAGTGAGTGCCTTAAGGATCACTGATTCCCTCTGAAAAGAGGGAAAAAACAGGAAAAACCGGAATTAAGGTAAATTCGCTCCACTTATTTGAGAACGCCGCCTAAACGAGATCGGTGACATACCACTTTTATTATACCATAATAAAGGTCTCGTAAGCCCGCGTCTTTTGAGCCCACTTCCAGATTTTTAACGCAAAAATTCTGGAAGATAGGGCCAAAAAAAAAAAAAAAAAAAAAAAAAAAAAAAAAAAAAAAAAAAAAAAAAAAAAAAAAAAAAAAAAAAAAAAAAAACATTTCGAGCACGTGGCTCTAATTTCGGAACCGAGATAGGTACATAGGAGTGGTATAGGTCTATCGATCGGCCCCGACGAGACAAGGGTTTTGGTGGTTTTAGTTCCCGGATCGGATAATTTTCGGGGGAGTTATCCCCTGAAAACTGAAAAGGGGCTAAAACCAAAGGGGCTAAAACCAAAAACTTCAAACTCGATTTAAAAATCGGGACGATCGGTGACCCCCACTAAATTTTATTAAATTCATTAGTTAATATCTTAAGCTACATAAATATCAATTTTCAAAATTTTTTAACCTGTAGTTTTTAAGATATTAATTTTTTAAGTGAAAGTGAGTTACACGTGGTCCCCCTTCTGGGGGCCTGGTAAATACCTTAGTAAATTTAAAAAATAGCCCTTTATTAGATAAGGTAAAATCAATTTAGTTTTTTAAAAAATATACATTTTTCGATTTTTTATTAATATTTTAGTGTTTATTTTGTAAAAATTTTTAAAATTTTTTTAATAGTTCATTTTAAAAATTACTGAATAGTGAAACTGGATAGGGCTTGAAAAACCCTAACCAACGATACCAAACTCTGTGTGCCTGGGACATCCGGTTCCGGAATAAACACGAAATATAAATTTAGGTACAAAGCGGCGGCCATCTTGGAAATATTCAAGCCGCTATAACTTTACAATTAATAGGCCGATTGACGCGGGACTTTGGACCCACAGGGTGGGGGATCGAAACCTATCCCCCTGAGAGGTGTGTGAGAGGTGTAATTTGCGACTCTATTTTCTTGCAGTGCAGGGTAGAGCCGCACTAGGCATTAGCCTGGACCCGTCGCACACCCCTGTGGGATTGGAATTGATTGAGATATCGCGGTTGTAAGATTGGTCGGCCATATTGGCCGCCATCTTGGAAAACTTAAACCGTCGATATCTCGGGAGCGGAGCACCGTAGAGCGGTGCGGTTTTCGCCACTACGTTATTTATTGGAAAGGCCACATAGACATATAGAA
The DNA here is from genome assembly GCA_905220585.2 of Nymphalis polychloros. Classification (NCBI taxonomy): domain Eukaryota; kingdom Metazoa; phylum Arthropoda; class Insecta; order Lepidoptera; family Nymphalidae; genus Nymphalis; species Nymphalis polychloros. The sequence continues at coordinate 11,378,906 of HG992261.1, read as the reverse complement.
GGATACTGAAATTTCTGAAATTTTTAAAATTTCTGAAATTTTTTGAAAAAATTTTTTTTATTTTTTGAACTTTTATTTTAGAATTTAAATTTAAAATTGTGACCTTGGGGTACAATACATACCCCAACTAGAAATAGCTTTTATTTTTATTTTTTATTGTTTTTAGATTCCTAAATTTGAATTTTAAATTCAAACTTGTGACCTTAATCCTATAATAGAGATAAGGATATTTTATAATACCAGTAGATTTATTAGTAAGACTGGGAGCTTAAAGGAAGGGGACTTTTAATTAATTGACAAAAATTTTTTAGAATAGAAAATAGGTTTTTGACTGTGGTGCCTTACACACCCAGTTTTTTATTTTTTGACAAGATTTTCTTTAATTTAGAATTAAAGAAAGTTTTGACTGTGGTGCTTTACACACCCAGCTCTTAAATTTTTGACTAAATTATTTTTTGTTTTCTTTTTTTAACTAAGACTAGAGACTAGGGGTATCTGTACATACCCCGAAGTAAATATAGGTTTAAATTCAATCTTATAATAAGTATATATATATTTATTAACCGTGGTTTTATACACCCAAATTCTGTTTTTAATAAATTAAATGACAAGATTTTGACATTATTATATTGGAGACTTTTTAATCAACATCAATTAATAATATACATAAACATAATATTATATAAAAACATAGTCGTTTTATTGTTGACTAAGTCGGGTAGCGCTATACACTACCTGATAAATACGCCAATAAAATCATAGTTAAAGGGGTTTTTATAAAGTTGATTAAAAAGATTAGCAGCATGTCTCGAATTGTCAAACCATCAACTGTAGGGGGGATTAAAAATAAGGCCACATCGGGCACGTCTAGCAACGACAAGAAAGCAGTACAATCGACAACACAAAAACATGTAACTCAACCCCCGACACAGAGACGCAGTCGCTTCTCCCTCGACAGCGTCAAAGAAGATATATTAGGAAAAGATATAGCTTCGCTTCCTAAAAGGGCAAATGAGCTCTTTCAGGAGGCGAAGCTACAGCTTGAACAGTCGGGGAACATAAAGACATCCATAAAGGAGCTCGTAATTTACAATCTGGGAGCCCTTTATGAGATTGTACTGCAGTTAAACGAAGTGAGGGAGGCTACGGAGCTTGATGTGCCTCAGATACGAGATGAGGAGAGTATCCTGGAGAGAATGCAAGGCCAAACGGAGGTGGCTACACGTACGAACGAAGAGATTGTGGAGATAAAAGAGCAATTGCGGGAAATAAAAGAATGCCTCAAGACCAAAATTACGAAATTGGATCATCTACCTAAGCCTAAGCCGGCCACAACGATGAATCCGAAGCTGGAACCACAGAGCCAGTCTATCCACTCGGTGGTTGTCTCATCGGAGGAGGTGATT